>OX235276.1:562922-605618 GCA_944472155.2 Trichobilharzia szidati
AGCAGTTTGATCGACTGACCGTGGATTTAGGTTCGGTCCTCGCACATTTGTCATCCCCCTTAAGACCGTTTTGTTTCGTCTGGTGCAACTGGGTATTATTATGTGTCGCAGTGCTGTGGCCACTTTTACTGGTGGACGGTAAGGGTCTTTTCCCAGCGACAGGTACCCTTGGTGCTTCAACCTCTGTGTCTGGGGCAGTTATGGCAGGAATTGCAAGTATAACCGGTGTGGATTTTGGTATCCCCGATTTACATGCAATTGTGCTGTTTTCTGAGTTGGTGGGAGTAAAACGTTTCACGTTTTTTCCTGATATCTCTATGCCATCTGTAGCTTTCGAGGAACTACACGAGGCTGCATTAGGACGGCAACTTGGGCATATGTACCAGAACCATGGGCATGGGTTCTTACGCATAAAATCGTAATATACCTTTGGTACTCCGGTGTCACATCTACAATGTACTCATTGCTTACAAAAGTTACATTCGAAAGCAGAGTCTGCTTGTTCGACAATAGAATTGCAGACCTTGCAATCGTCTGCCTTCTTGGGGAACGTTTTCGTCGTCTTGCGACGTCGTGAACGTTTCTTATTGGCCTTCCTGTTTGTTTCAAGGCCTACTGTGGATATAGGTGTCATACTATTCACCTGTTTGCTTAGTTTGGCTGAAGCTCTGGTGACTACGGTGTATGGTCTCCCATTACTTATCTTGGGGTGAGAATCTATAGTCATTTTACTCCTAAAATAATACCGATGATTAAATGATATGAGACAGTGGAGTTTTGTCCAATAGACTGACGGCAAAAGACAGTAGAAAGCACAGAACAGAAAGATAAAGTATATAAGTAAAAGCTTTTGACTTTACCTGTAACTTTCGGGTTATTCGGCTTCACAACAATCACGTAACAGACCAACAAGTCCTGTATATTTGAAAGAGTGAGGGGGATGTTGCTACAGAAGTAGCACCTGAAGCTTGGGCAGTAGTTCGAGACAGTGGGAAGTACCAAATGATTGAATAATTAAAACAAAATACTTCCAAGTAATCATTTGTAATATAAGTGATGGAAAATTTTAGTAGCCCAAAGTTTCAGCAGAACAGTTGGTTATCTGAGAGTTCTGGCAGCAGGGATGTAATAATCAGTCTGACTGAAAAGGCTTTTAATCGAAAGATGATGCATATTTCGTATGAAATAAGTACTTTGGATTAAAATGATGGACTTTACTTGCGGTTGATTTGGAAGTCTTTCGATACCTTCATGCTGTCTGCGACTGGGGATTTAATTGTGAAGCTTTCATTGACATTCCAGAGAACAATGCATCAGCAGGTTTCCTTTGGTGTGTCATTTATCTGGCTTTATTAAATAGCATGATTAGTATGGTGACATCAACCGTAGTTATTCTAGAATTTCTCAAACGTCCAAATGCCTCACATAAACTGACAATAATTAATTCATTTCAAACAGATAATGGGTGTAAATTCATTACCTGCATTATCGAGTGATCCCAACAGAAATAAGAAGACATCTCCGAATGAAATTCACCTTCCCACAGGGCAAAAAAATGCTAGAATCTACTCCGAGATTTCTCCTCGGTGATTCCCCTCTCGAGAGTTGGAGAACTTCATTCGTTCACGTCGGCTGGAATAGTCAAAATCATTGTTTTATTTAAGAGAGTAACATGGGGAGAATTAAGAGGTTAACAGTTCTTGAATAGAAACTCATGTTCATAGTTCAACTTTCACCATACTGGCGAAATTCAGTACCCATTAGAAAATTATAAACTAACTAAATCTCCTGTTGTCACTCCGTTCAACTGATTATTGATTGTAAGAATTCCAAATTATTAATTTGAATGATTCTGACTAGCAGTGAAATTCATTCACTACTCACTTCTGTATATCACAGTACTTCATGGTTGGTCAGCATCTATTCATCTGAGCACCCAGAGGTTAGAAATCAGTCTCCAGTCGGGTATATAATCTCATTTCAGACTCTGGAGGGGATATATGCAATCAGCTCTATGTAAATTCCAACAACCGACCTATTACTAATCAGAAAGAACTGAGCGATGGTCAGCGTCCTGCTGTGTAGTGAGAAAGGGATAAATTCGGTGAATGATTTAAACAGAGAAATTTTGTTACTTAGTAGGTACCACTAAGGAAGACGCTGTTAATTCCTTGCTCATCTGTCATTCATCACCTTTCCATCTGCGGTCAACTTTATACTACTGGCTACTAGAAAGTAGCATATGTTCATGTTTCACCTGACATTTTATTATTTAACTTTGATTAGCGTACCTATTGATTTCTAATGGAATATATATCTCACCTATTGTATGAATAACCTCGTCTAATTAACAAGCTTGCTAGTTTTCTAGCTTCTGCCAAGCCTGAGTAAAGAGGAAGCATTGAACGTGGAACCTCAGAAAAAAGGAAAAGATTTTCAAAAATACGAGGAATTGGAAAAACGAAAGGATTCTTCAATGGTATCGGAAAGGTGAAATGGTAGAGCAAACAGCTGAAAGCCTTCCAGAAACAAGTCAGCCGATGTGTATTCCCTCGTTGAAAGCAAGAACAAGAATGGTGGTGTGGAATTTCCGTACAGTGTACGAGGCTGAGAAGGCTGTACAGGTAGCCAAAGGAATGAGAAATGGTATAGAAGTGCTGGGAATCTGAGAGAGCAGATGGTAAAGATGAGGACTTTCAAAACTATTGACTGGTGAGTCACTAATCTACTCCGGTCTGGTCACCCAGACCAGACAACAACCATGAGCACAATGAGGCGGTGAGTGGTTATCATGATGTCACTAGTGGCGGCCAAAGCCCTAATGCAGTGCGAACCAATCTCATTCTCCAGGATTATGACAACAAGACTCAACTCAAAATGCAGGAAGGAAGGTTACAATCACCCAATGCTACGCACGGTTCTACAAACAACGCGGAACAAGAGAAGAAGGGAGGTTTTCATAGACAACTACAGGCAGTAATGGACTACCCCTCGGAGAAATGAATGAAAACGGAGAGTTATTCCCTGACTTCTGCGCTATCAATTATCTGGTGATCGGTGTCAGCGTGTACAAACACAAGAATATACACAGAGAGAGCGACATGGATTTAGCCTGACTGACACACCACAAATCAGATAGACTTCATCTCAATACCGCTCAAGAAAGTGCAGTCGCAGTCAGCCTGCTGGATACAAAGTGGAGAAGGGAAGTAGATATGGGCCAACTCAGATCATCATCTAGTTCAACGAACCTTCAAGATGAAGCTGAAATCCTTCAGAACAGCTGGAGACAGGCCACTGTTATCCGAGTTCAGCATTCAGAAACTGAAGGACAAAATCACAAAGGATGGCTTCACTACAGACCAGTTCAGAGCATATTCGGAGACACTACATAGCACCAAAGAGGAAACCTGCGTGGAAGAACATTGGAATTCTTTGAAGGTGACATTGATGGAAACGTGTTCAGCTGTTCTAGGGAGAAAGAAGAAACACGACAAGGAACAGCTCTCAACACATACCTGGAAGCTAATGAAAGGGAGTGGAGGAGAATGGTGATGAGTCAATGCAAAGATGGACAACAGAAGGAGGAGCTAATTTCAATGTACACTGAACTTAATAAAGAGAGAACTGAAGAAGAGTGCTAGGAAAGACAGACGACAATTCCACGACACAATGGCTGGCGACTGAAGCAGAACAGGCAGGCAGGAAGGCCACAGGTGGAAGAGACTTCAGAACATTATATCAGAAAACCAGGTCTCCAAATAAGAAGAGATCAACTGGGATGATGAAACCAATAAAAGATGGTTCAGGGAGCCTGCTCACCAAGGAGAAAAAACAAATAAAACAGTGGGTTGATAACTTTAAAAGACACTTGAATCGATCATCACCCGTAACCTCCCAGAAATACCAACAACAAAAACAGCACACACAATAAACTGCCTGCCAGTGGACACCAATCTGCCAACGAAAGCAGAAATCCTAAATGCAATCATGCTACTGAAGTCCGGGAATGCAGGAGGAGCGGACAGAATTCCCTCACTACGAAGCACTGAGAACTGAGCCAGACGTACAGATATTCTCACGCCATTACTGTAAACGATTTGGAAGGAAGACTGGCTAACTTATCAAGCTGCCAGGGCAGGTACTTACGCCTCACTCCACAAGCACCGGCGTGGTGAAGGTCAGTAAGAGAGAGCTGATGATGTGTTATCAAAATACATAGTTATTAACGTTAATCAACGCATAAAAGAAGTTGAATAAGGATTAAGCATCAACGTAATAACATGAATAGTTTACTGAGTGAGTAGTGATTAGGATGCACATAGAAACAAAGAAAAATATGAAATTATGTAAGTGTTCCTTCTATGAATCAGAAATGTAATTAGGAGTTAGAGAAGAGAACCCACAAGCACACAAACATGAAGTCAGTAGAAGTCGACACGTTTGTTACCATGATAGCAGAAATGGTTGGGTGATTTTCTTTTGAATGCATAGCTCTGGCTTCTCCAACTGAATGAATGACTATGGCTTCAGCAATACAAACGAGACGAAAGCGTATTTCATTTGGTAGGTTGTTCTTCACTTTGTAGATCACTTTGAAGCAGGAGGCGTTTGGTGAGATGAAATGACCAGTGTTGACGAGATGTTCGATGATCGCACACCTTACACAGCCACCATTACCATCCTGTAGTCATGCTGTAGGATAGTGCTCATGAACCCTTTTGGACAGAGTACGCGTCGAATGACCAATTTACCTGGTTGGCTCCACAGCAACAGGTGAACTGATATATGCACACAGAAGTGACCAGAAGATAGATCGTGTCCTTAAGACTTCTGAAGTTCAATGTACAACTGAAGTGTACAACTCATGGTGTTGCTGCGAAGAATGTTGTTTTCGAAGATTCTGAAATTCTTCTCTTGAGGATATCCCAGCCAAACTGAGTCCCCCTTCAAATCCAGATTCATGTAAATTATCTCTTTTAGAACAAGTGATGTTCGTTCTTCTGGTCCTTTGGTTTGATATTCTTGTCGATGAATCTTGGCGGGTACCCATTTGGAACGAAGGTTTCTTTCAGAAGATCCAATTCTGCTTCCAAGTTGTCTCGAAAGCTATACGATCATGATTTGGTGCTTCAGTTCCCATATTGTCTAAGTTTATTTTGAATTTTCAGTTAATAAATTAGGTCGGATCAGAAGAATTCAGGATTAGGAAAGTAGCCGGGAAATATATGAGCTACATTTCATCGAAGACATATGTGATCAGAGTACGTGTAGAAACACGTTGAACTGAGCATCCTTATTTTAATTGGGCAGTTATTATCCCACTTGATGTCCCTTCGTCAGTCTCTTGAATTAAATTGGGATTATAGCTCTTCCAGCTTATTTATAGAAATGCAATTGTCCCACTATTGAGAATGAAATCACTCTAAAAGATATCTCTGCTAAGTTTCAAGCTCTTTTCCTCTCTAATTTCATCAGGTTTTGGGATAAAGACGATTAAAAGCCTGTGAAAAAGATGAATTTGGATGGTAGATTTAATCATGATCTGACATAGGTTAGAGAACCAGTGGAAAATCGAGGAGTACTGGATGGTACTCTTCATCAGTACGCACCCACCGAGGTTGGAACACAAGACATCCTGGTTACATGGCGGGCTCGTTAAACATTTAGCCACTGGGACCCGATCCAATAATCCATGATGAAACTGACTCGCGGTTGTTTTCACAGTTTTGTTGAGATCATTCTACAAGGCAGATAATCAACCCACACTATCTATCTTAAATGAAATAATTACTATCCGACCATCTGAGTCATTCGAATGCCTGAAAGGATATTTCGTTAGAGAAATTCGCCGACAACAATGACTGTTTTCATACCATCATTCATTTTAATCAATAAAGACAGATACATGAAACACCTACTGGCTTCAACTCAGATGACGTTTTCTGTAAATTCAATAATGGCTTCCTGATTAAATCATTAAGTGCAGAGAACGTAGTCATGTTAGAAAAACCTTCAAATAAGCTGCGAATCAACCGCATCATTTTAACTCAAATTAATTTCTTCATTTGAAATATGCATCGTTATTCAGGTAAAAGCCTTCTAGAACTGAGTAGATAGTTAACTCCAAAAGGAAGAACTCGAAGATAACTAACTGTACTTACTATTACCCTGTGGTACATACATACGTGCATGCAAACAACCACATGAAAACAACACACATAATACGACGATTATGTGACAACAGTCATTTCATGTGGAGTGGAATCAGTTTGAGAATAAAAATGGACTACGGTAATTGTGTTGGTAATAACCAATGAAATCGAAACATTAAGGTGAAAATACATGTGAATATTCTCAGAAGCAGTGAATCTCGAAACTAGTAGCTACAGTTAGTAAGTAGATTTCAGCTACATCTCACTTCTTAGTTGCTCACTTAAGGAGGAGTAATCATGTGATGATTTTCATTCTGACTTTGATCATATCCAGTTTACTTTTCGTTACTCGGTAGATGTATATCAAAATGAATATTTTAGTTGATTAGTTAATGAAATTAGTTATTTTGAAAAATGTTCAGCTAAGGTTTCACGTAGAGTCACACACAACCATATATCGCGATGCCTCAAAGTGCTACAAATTAAATTTCATAAAATAGTGTGGAGTTTGAGATTGAGACCTGACGCTTTATTCAACTGATCAACCGAGTACCGGCTCAATACGATTGACTAGACACCTATCCGAGACATCTGGAGAATTCTATTAACCAACCTTACAACAAACTTGGTAAAAGACAGTGGGAATATACAAATCGAGTTTCGAAGTCGTGTGATTATAATTGATGTGTTCGAGACGTCACTCAGTCGATGAAACTATTCCACTTTGTGATACATCCAATAATCAAACTAGTGTGAGATGACTAACTGGAATAACTTAAAATTCTCCATTTGACAGGGGATGTTCTGAACTAGTTCAAAAACAGAATACTTATGAGAGGAAGATCATTTTCACTTCACCATCCAATTCCCTGGAGTGCTGTTTCTGATTTCGTCATCACATAGCCACCCACCCTCAAATTCCGTAGAGATATCTGCCCATATGTAATTGCATGTCTCATCAAGACTGAAATCCTTCATATTATTTCCATCCTCATACGTACAACCACTTGAATATTACTTAATTCGGAGATTATCTATGAGGAAGGAGATTTATGTCTATCTATACGGAACAAAGATTTCATATGATACAAGCACATACGAACATTTTAACTTGTCAGTCTTAGTAGAAGTCTGATCCCACTGATATCATCCTTACATCTCTACAATATCCTGTCTACAGTCAAAAGAATTCACATAGACACATTGCGAACATCTTCATTGGCCTGAGTCATTCATTGTCAAACACGATATTTATCCTTCTTGGTGTCGAACACACACACACACACACGAGACTACTCATATCGTGTGTAACACTTCGTTGAGTTCGAAAGCTTACAAAATATCACTAATGAATTATTATTCGTATGCTCAACTGATTGGTGAACCTTTCAAGCATATGCATTCAGGTGACACATTCGCGCTCCACTGAAACCTTTCACAACTATGTATCTCTCTTCCAAAATTATATGAGAGTGTGAGTCTCTGAATCGACCATCTATCTCTGACAACGTAGATCGATCGTGGCACTCACTGATGCTTGTGGTATGCTAGGCTGAAAACTGGATGACCGCTCTCACATTAAATCTTAATCACTGACAAGATATTTGTTGTGTTCAGAAAGGGTAAATCGTTTTGTGACCACTGTATCACTCCGCTTCTTCTTCGTCGCCTTCTCAGAAATGTTGAAGTGTAGAGTCAGTTTGAAAAACAGTCATATGTATATTTATAAATGTGCATTTGATGGTGTTGATGTTTACAGGTATATTTTATTTGTTTTTCTTACAGCAGAACACTGAACACAGTGTAAATGTCTGTGCAAGTAATGACAAACTTCATATGAGAAAGAGGACCAATGATTATCATATCGTCATCATAGGGAGAAAGAAATCACAAAAATGAGAATAAATCTGAAGACGACTAAAGAGTGACATAGTCATATTTAACTGTCTACCAGAAAAGATAAACCGGGGGAAGTATTTCCCCTATTATCCGTGTTATTTGTTTCTTTGAAGAACATTGCTAAAGTACCTTCGAGAATGCCGTACATGCTTATCGTACAAAACCAGATGATGAAAGCTGTGGTGAATTCTACTGCGATGAAATCCATCCACCAAGCGATCAAGTCATAATTATTGACACAAGTGAACAATAACTACAAAGTAGAGAAAGAGAAAGATTATTGACAGAGATGAGTGAATACAGGCGGTCATCTCAAGTGTACAGCAATTCATATTTCACCGTAGTAAATTAATTATAATAATCTAGCCAATGTGATAGGATTGTTTTCATATGATGAAATATAGACACTGTCGGCTTACAGATCATACTTGAGCAGATGATTCTAAACTTATTTGTCGATTAAACGTGGGCGGTAGTTTGATAAGAACTATTTCTCGAATAGTTTCAGTCTTTCAAATACATCTGGTGATATTCATCACTTCTAGTTTGATTTACTGTCTCAATTTGCTTGGATCGTATTATCTTTTATCCTCTAACCAATTAGACAACATTCCTCCAGAATCACTACCAGACTCATGGACTGATGAGAAATCGCGACTAATGTCTGTTTGCTGTCAGTATTGTAGTGAGAATTCAGTTCACACCTTGAAGAAGATTTCAGTTGCAAAATAACGGGTCCAGTATGTCATTATTCATTTTATGATTTGTCAGTCTCACATGCACAGTGAAGTTGTTGGAAACCCCTAAATGTAAGTGCGTAATGCTGGTGAGGGACTATGAAATCATTGACAAATATCATTCAATCTAAATAATACAAGCTGCCTAATAATCCAGCCATTTCCCACACACACAACCCGAATTCGTATGATCCAATCACTAGGAGCTAGTTGTCGAATTATTCAGAACTCGCATAAATTCGAATCATGACTAATACATCTCAGTGAAAAGCGTGAATCTACCATAATTTCAGTGATTTAGAAATCCGTCAAGTGCAACAGTGTACAACGTCATCTACTCTGAAAATGCACTCTCAAATATCGTGCCTCGTGATGTAATATGAACACAAATCGACTCAGCAATACTGTGATTCACACTGGAATTCTGCGACTATCAAATAACTGATGTGATTCGTGTAATTTACTCGTCAAAACAAACATGGTTGATACACCGATAAAATGACAAACTTACGAAGAGTGGGTATAATATACAGAAAGCTACTGCCAGAGCTAAAATTATCTGCGAGGAAAATACGAGGAGAAAGGAATAAATCATGAGGGAAGAGGTACACTCACATGCTTTGTTAATCTATGCAAATTACAACATTGACATATCTACTGATCTGAGATCTGTGGACACTGACTATTATCGAAACATGCTGACAGTTGAATCACACCTGTCAGGGACACTGGCTGCATGTGGTGAGGCTGAAATATGCGAATGTATTTCATTCACTCAATAAATATAACAAATGCATCACTTCACAATTTTTATCTGACAACAGAAATGTGATTATTCACTAGGCCAATTCGACTACAGTCGCATCCCTGCTAGTCCAATATATATTCCGCGGAATGTGACAGTCACACCAGAGAAATGTTGCCAAATGAGCTATATTCCATATGTATACGTGACAAGGAAATTGACGAGGTTAGGTGCTAAAATATCAAGTCGTTCTTCACTCTTCCAATCAAAATGTAGAATTCGAAGAGACAGCATGAATGACAAGTGTATCAGGATGAAATGATTTCGTTCATCCTCCCACGCCTTACCCTCCAGGTGCCTAAAACCTGATCCATTCAAAAATATGGAGTATATGGAAGATTTCATGTAGTTGTGAGGCGATGATAAGCAGTAGTGTTATTATCCCGGAATGATGTAATCAGTTAAATATGTCCAATATTCGAGAGTGTTGACTATTAAGAGGATGACCAGTAGGATATTCTTGAAACCAAACTCACTGTAAGCTGTTTTGAATGTTAACAATATTTGACATGCATGAAAATGAGGATGCAATTGGTTACCTAACTAGCGAAAATGACCTTTCATAAATCAGCAGGTCAGAAGCAATCAGACTGACTTTGAAATGAGAAAGTGGAGTCTTCTGGAGTGAACAAGAGGCGTCAGTAGAGAAACCATGACATGATTGACATTCTACTACTTGGCTTTGTGAGTTTAATGGGCAGGATAAATCAAGGTCTAACACTGGCTACTTTGCGCACATAGTTTTGATTTGAATCGTTGGATTGAGGAAATTGGAGCAATGATAGTTTCCGCTGGCAGTTTTCGCCTAATATTCTCTAAATACAAATTTCATTATTCGAGGAATTCGTCCCTGATGCTCCCATCAGTTGTTCCTTGTCACCGCACTAGGAGACACTAGGAAGAGACTGTGAAATGATAAGAGCAACGTTAGTCTCAGTGTGAACAGTGTTCATATAATGCACAGAAGTTTCAGTGGAAAGCATCGCATAATAGTTTCCACTTGTCCAAGATCTTTAAATACGGTAGTAAGTGACAGTAGATGGTGAGACACATGGCTGTCTGGCTTAAAGCGCAAACCAATTCCTTATGAAATCTCTTCCTCGTTTCATTCACGAAATGACGTCATCTCATCCTCTTATATTCGACGTTCCTGCTTCGCTCTTCCTCCTGGGAGGAATCAAATGAGATTCCAAAGTGTGGAATTGATACTGGAATTCGGATGCAGTGAGATATTTCTGAATGAAGTAGAGATTTCATATCTTTTGACAAATAACATACAAATAATTTATGCATTATAGACACTAATTCATGCAATTACTTGTTGTTCGAAGAACACATAGAAAACGGTCAAAATGACTCCCACAATCGCCAACGTCCATGCCACAGAGTTAAACACTACCAACCCCTTCTCATTCATTCGAGGCAAGAGCAAAGCCGTCACAACTATTGGAATTTCCAACACAAGTATACAGGCCAGAGATATGAGTCCAGCTTTCAGTCCAACAGGTGACAAAATATCAGCCAATACCACAGACAACGTTGCAATCTATGACAAAGGAGAAGGCGAAATGAGAACATGTGATCACACTGGATAGGTGCATATACATATATAAACACACATATTTACAATGACTACTGAAAATACAGTAAATTCTCAACCCTGTATAGACAAACAGATGAGCCACATTCTTATCACTCACAATCACTCAAAAATAAACAATTCGTTCGAAGTCACTGTCATTCTGTGAACCATGGATCATCCCATACATGTCGACATGAGTTACCTCTGCAAACTGCAGTTAGCTGCACTGGCCGACTAATTACCACCTGACTACTAGAATGACTAAGCCTATAGCAGTTCGGAAAACGCTTAATCTGATTTCTCACGAATCTCTTTAAGATGTCTATTGTTTCGACTGTTAGAATGAAGTAGACCGTCGATTATCCTATGCCAGGTCATGTAGAATTAACATATCGAGACCTCCAGTTTATTCATTCCTTCGAAATGCTTCCTATTATACAGGAAGTTTATTTTAGATGTTTCTTCACTGAATTATCTAATGAAGAGAATCGTCAAAACTCTTATCGTGAGTCATGCAGAATGAACATTTCGAGACCCTCAGTGTAAGCGCAATATCGCTTGAAATTAAGTCACGCGTAGATAAAGGCTATCCCGGTCCAGAACAAACAAGAAGCCGGTCACTGTTTCTACGGTACTATTAATTAACAAATCAATAAATATATATATAACAAACCTTAACGGTTTCAAGAGTACAATACACAATGCTTAACAGAAAGCAAGGAACCCCTATCAGAGTGGAATAACGTTAAAGCCAAAATTACGAACTAGCCGGATCAGACACGACCGTTCAGGTAAGCAGTCAGTAGAAGAATGAACCCAAGTAAGAGATAGATAAAGCATAGACACAAAGATAGAATTTAATTGCCTACTTAACCAATCAATAAATAAGATAAACTCAACAGAATAACACAAAGTAAGACATGGGTCAGCAAAATAAGAGTTCACAAATATACTCTGATTGGGTCATGAGTTCAACTGTCTGACTAAAAGGATCGAAGTAAAAACACACATACACAGTTCATTAAACAAGGTGGGATGGACACGTTGGGCATGGATAATTGTGCTGCAACAATGCTAGGCTGATCCGGGACAGGTTGACTTGATTTAAGGATGGGAAGTGAATTCATCTTACACCCAGTTTATTCATTCCTTCAAGCTGTCCATCAGTATACACCTCCTGTTTATGCAACAGGTGGATTTACGTTTCCACATTTACGAGTATCTAAGAGACAACTTGCCTCAGCTTTCAGGTCCTTTCTCATGAGTAAGTAGTAAAACCACGCAGTCCTTGTTACATCGCCAATGTGTGAAATAATGAAAGTGGTGTGTGATGTGAATCACAGGGATGATCACTTTGACAAGGTAGTAGTGAGTGTAGACCCATTCAAACGCCCCGCCAAATGATATCCCTTCAGTCAAAATCAAGTTAGCCTACATCCTCAAAATTTATTGTATGGCTTATAACGTGACACTTACCACAATTGAAAACATGACATAGACACCAACTCGTCGAGATCGAATTTTTTCCACGAATAAGAATATCAGTAACACAAGGAAACCGACTCCTCTGAAATAAATTCACAAACATCAAAAATTTGTTTCAGATACTACACAGTTAATCAGAATTGTGCGTTATTTTGGTTGGTGCATCACAGTTCATAATAATCAAGTATGCAGAAGTTGCATTTTGAATAGAAAGGGTTTTCAGTGTGATGGTCTCGGTATGTCGATGCCATTCTTCGTTTGTAACGTCAGTTTCGCATTTGTCAAACTCTCCATTGGCACAGTGCTTCATGCAACCACTCGTTCTTTTTCATATAAACAACATCCCAAACAGTGTTAAGCTTCAGAAATATGTTGAGCCGTTTTGCCACATAATTGATGTTTCTTAACTGGTTTGTCTGACGACAACCAGATGATAGAAAAAACCTAATATCATCTGTAAGCGAAGTTAAGACCCGAATTAACTCGGCTGAACAACTATTAACTGGAGTCGAAGTAAGCCACAGAAGGTTGAATTTGGTTGTAAACTGACTAAGGTTGACCCACTGTCCAGTCGTCAGTAGACCGACGGATGTGGAAAGTGTAAACCAACAACTCAGGCCTCCTCCATGGTTGTTTATAAATAAACTTGGTCCTGTGTGGTTAGTTCTACTGACCGTCAAATAAAATACAAAACTTTCCAGTGCATGTCTGAACATAATCAGACATGGTTATCAAGATGAGACAATGATTCACTAAGATCAAAGCAAATGATCAAATATATAGACACTGAGAAGACATTTATTGAGTACACTACACCTGGAAACCGTTTCACAGAACATTAGTAAAACAGAAGTCCTCAGTAGTCGTGGACATCACAATAATCAATACCAAGTGTCAAGAATCCAATTAAAGTTTCGTCATGAATATTATTCATATGGTGACATGATGCAAACCATTTGTCAAGATTTTATTCGATAATTTCGCTGAAACTTCTGATCAGCTGATATCTCAAAGTAAGAAAAGGTCATATTTATAGAAATAATAATTGACAAATAATTCCAACATCTCGCTCGACAGATTGGAAATAGTTGGAGAGAAAGCACATAAACTATAAGTAATAGGCTGCATCTGGGCCCTAATATCGCTGACAAAGTCAATACATGCGGCTCCGTGAAGAATTCATTTTCTTGACCTGCACAATCGCATTAATAAGGATTTATCGATAGGAAACCCACATGTAATGACTGAATTGAATGCTAACAAAGGGAAGGATCGTCACAAGAATGGCTGATTATATTAACGCGTGCATGTAAGGAGTTGAATAAGATTGACAGAAATACGTAGTGAGATAGGAAAGTTAATATGTAACTTTTTATATGCATGCACATGGAAACAAAGGAAATACTATGTTCCATTCACGAACAGCGACATCTTCTACAGACAAAATTATTGGATTTCAAAGAGACCTCACGTGGGTTCGTCGCAAGCAGCCTGTTTCATGACAAGTCACAGGAATGGTCCACGTAAGTTAAATATTGATAGGTTTCCATTGTGTCCTAGATAAGTGGATGATATTTTTATTAACCCTGATGATAGTCATGATCACAATTACTAGTGTTACACATGTTCAACAGCTGTAATCGACCGACAAGGCTGACTGTTTCAGTAGAAGATGAATCTTCAATTCCTTTTTATGAGGTTGAATTTACATGAAGAATCTACGGGTCTTTAGGAAGATCGATCATTAAGAGAACTACATGGGACTGCCAACTGATACGTTTCTCCAGCTGAATACCAAGTTAACATGAATTGAACCTAAATATTTCTCTAGCCACTCGTGTCCCACACATCTGTAGCTCAACTTCTCTGAAAGAAGAATTAGACGTTTTAGAAAGAAATCATCCAAAAGAGACATACAAAATGCAAAAAATGAAAGTTTAGATGAACTTTGACTTTAAGAGTAACCTAGTTGGTGATAGTCTTAGGAGAGGAATTTCGGTTTCAGCGAGGGGAACTTTATTCACAGAAACGCTAAGAGTGGTGTTCGTCAGTTGGTCACTGGTGTGGAGGAGCCTAAAAGACGGGATCTCACATCCGGCCACTTCTATGTGCATACGTTAGTTCACCTGTTCCTGTGGAGCCAGATATATGCATCGTTCAACGCATCCTATTATTTATAAGTTAGGTGTTTTAACTTCAGTTGTTTCCAATCCGTCGAGTAATTTTTGGAAGTACTTAGCAACTATTAATTTTACATATTTGACTTTCACTTACGTAGAAATATCAACTGCTCAGACGCTTTAGCAAAGAAACTGGATAAAAACACCAATAAATGGCTTGCATCGTCTCACCATTTGAATAATATTCATGCCAAAACTTTAGTAGAATTCTTGAAATATGGTATTGACTATTGTTATGTCCACTACTACTGGAGATATCTCTGTTACTGACGTTGTGTGATCGTGTTTCTACGAAAACTCTACTCTGGAAAATTCATTCCAGTAATTATTGTATGAACCAACTGTTTTATATCTATCCTTGGAGCTTAAATACACACTTTAGTGGATTTCAACCTAATTAACAAAATGTATAATGGATTATCCGAATACAGAATAACACCGGAATCTCCCAAAACTTGAGGCCGTAATATAAATTAAGACTCTCAATTCTTGACAATTCAGTAAATACTAATTTAGGTCTCGAGTGTGCTGTGAATTGGATTACTGCTCTGTATCACAAATGAATTCCACTTGTCAAGGTGTGATGAATTCAATCGAACATTCCATAAATAATGTTGAACAGAGAACTTACAAAATGGTAAATTTTATCCAGAAATTCCTTTTGAAGAATTCACAAATCCCGTGCCTACAACCAAGATAATATTTCATTGGGAAATTTTATCTGTTCTTACACGAAAGTAAATAAAAGGACAACACCAGCTGTCACCATTATCATAATGAGTGTATCTATTGTGATCTAATAATAAAATTACTCACTCATCAATCCATTTTCATCTTACCCAAATGTTGAAACGTGAAGGGGTTCCCAGTAACCTACCGATGGTATACTTGGAATTCTCATATGATGCATAAAACCGTGACATTTTCCAATGGGCTGAAATTGATGACGAAAATTATAGATGACAACGGTTCAGAAGTAACTTGATCACCTCAGAATATACATGATGAAAATGGACACATAGATTAGACTTTCGAAATATGCCAACGGAGAATATGGTGTGGATATGACTGTCAGATTATTTGAACATAATTCAGGTTCCGTAACACTTGAGAAATACACCTGTTTGCGAATGTTGATCAGTCGGAGTCAGTGATCGTATGGAAGAGTATGCTGTACGATTTTGAGTGGGTTGGAGAAAATCTCATTTGTCTTTCTCAAACACGACATCAACTTTGAGGAAACAGCCTACTGTATCATCAGAGAAAAACTGGTTTTATTTGGCCATATATACAGAGTCAATATATGCATGCAAGTATCAGACGATGACACCTTGCCACAAGATTTGGGAGGATTAATGCGAGCATCATTCCCATACCTCCAACCTCACATAATTCTGAGTACATTAGACACCTAGTCATCATACACCAACACTCCACATTGATTAGATCCATAAAACCTAATAAAATGTGATTAAGCGTACTTTCTATATTCATACTCAAGTGAAATATCTCGAACATGATCAAAGTCAGACTAAAATCGTCACCTTAGTATTCATATTTCAGCAAACTTAGTAATAAGTCAAACAAACAGACAGCAAATGACAGAAGAGATGCAGCTTAAATTCACTTACTGGTTGTACCTCAGAGCTTCGAAATTTACTGCGTTCAAGAATATTTTCACGTATTTTCTCATTTATATATATATATGTATATATTCCGACTTCTTTGACGATTATTGACGCATTTTTACATATTGAAGGATCATAGTCCATTCTCACTCTAAATCTGATTATACTTCACACAAAATGACTTTTGTCACATAATCGTCTTATTATGCATGTTGTTCTCATGTGGTTGTTTGTATGCAAGTGTGTATGTAACACATTGTAACAGTAAGCACATTTAGTTATCTAAGAATTAAGTCAGGAGGCATATACGTATTACTTCATTTGAGAAGGCTATCGATCAAAGAACGACGCTTATTTCAAATGGAATTTGTATTAAAATAATGGAGTTGATTCCTGGTTCATTTAGAGGCTTCTTGACGTAACTGTGTTCTTTGAGCTTGGTCATTTAATTGTGAAGCCATCATCATATTTACAGAAAACAGTGTCTTATTTTGTCTGGCTTTATTGATTAAATTGAATAATGGAGTGAGAAAAACCGTAGATATTCTCGAATTTCTCAAACACTCAAATGGCTCACATCGACTTATAGTAATTATTTCATTCCGAACACGTAGTATGGGTTAACAGTGTATCTGGTTTATTGAATGATCCCAACAAAACAATGGAAACAACTTTGAATCGAATTCCTCTGTCTCATGGACTTGTCATAATCTGAGTACATCGTGATGAAATTGAAAAGGAAAAGCTTGAGGCTAAGTGGAGATATCGTTTGGATGATTTCTTTTCCAGGAGTGGGACAAGTGTACTTCCATGGGTGAATTGGAATAACCACTAGTAACAGTATTTGGTTGGAAAGAGTGACCCAGAACGAGAGTGTGTGAGGAGGTTAACACTTCTTGACTTGATATCCAAGTTCCCCCTTCACAAGTATTTCTAAACCTGTCCCATTCAAACTTGTGTTTGATGGAATGTAGGTCACATGTTTCTCGTCTACTTTCCTAGTCTTTCATTTTTCCAGTCCGACGCAATGTTTCAGCTGGAAATGCGAAATATCTGAGAGGAATTTGCACATTGTGTGACAGATAAACGAATTATAATCATATTTCAATTGTTGTTTATACACAGTGATAAGCTTTTGATTTTGTAAATATTTCAGGCGAAATTACTGCCTGTGATCACACAGGCTATTGGGATTTATTTTAATTCATACATAATCTTTTATCATGAATGTCATTTATTGACTCTTTTGTATCCAGAATTACATTCCACGTTGTTGACAGTTGTACTGAGTCACCTGTGTTGCATGTAAAATTGTTGGCGGCACCCCGTAGTAGCGAAGCAGTTGCCAAAACACCTCTCAGTCGACGCTGTCGAAGGCCTTTCAAAGTTAATGAAGTTGAGATAGGGAGCTGACTGCCATTCCAAGTTCTGTTCAATGATGATACTTAGTGTTGCGATCTGATGGATGCATGACTTGTTCCTCCTAAATCCAGCCTGTCAAGGTCGAATCTTTTTATCCAGGGCTTGTTTGATTCTCTCCAGCATGATACGGCTTGGTATTTTGCTTGGGATGGACCTAAGTCTCCTTTCCTTGGTAGTTTGAATAAGTAGCCTTTCTTCCAATCTGCAGGTACCTCGCTCTCTTTCCACACCTTCTCCAGTAGGGGTGTCATCAACTCCGCTGAAGTCTCTCTGTCCATTTCCATTCCATTCGCTGGGATTCTGTCTGGTCCTGACGCTTTTCCAGTTTTCAGCATCTTGATTGCCTTCAGCATTCCTGTTGTCGTCGGAGAGTTGATATCCACTGGTAGTTCTGCCTCTGCTGTTGGTATTATTGGGAGCGTTGTAGGTGGCAGTAGATTTAGAAGTCCTTTGAAGTGTTCAGTCCAGTGTTTCCTTTACTGCACCTCTTTTATGATTATTATTATTATTATTGTTCCCTTGGGTTCCTAGTGGAACATAGGGCTTCAACTGCACGTCTCCACTTGCTTCTGTCTTCTGCTGTACTTTTCACTTGCGTCCATGTTATTCCATACTGTTTCATCTCCTCCTCACACGATCTCCTCCATGTCACCCTTGGACGTCCCACTCTCCGCTTCCCTTTCGGGTTCCACTCGAACACTGGCCTGACGCGCGATGTCACTCAACGGCCTCCTCAGCGAGTGTCCAATCCATCTCCACTTTCTCCTGCATATTTGTTGGGCGATTGTTTCCTGTTTCGTTTGTTCCCATAGCTTCTTGTTTGTGATTCTTTCCGGCAATCTAATCTTCAGTATGGAGCGAAGACAGTTGTTGATAAAGCTCTGCAGCCTGTTGGAAATATTCTTTGTGACCCACCAAGTTTCTGATCCGTAAAGCAGAATTGACTTGACGTTTGTATTGAAAATCCGAATTTTGTTGTTGATGCAGGCTGAGTGACAAAGATTTCCAGATTGGTTTCAGGTTGATGAATGTGTTTCTCGCCTTCCCGATTCTCGATTTGACATCCTCGTCCGTTCCTCCTGTGGTTGAGACAATGCTCCCTAGATAAGTGAAAGAAGTAACCTCTTTCAAATCCCTCCCATTGATGGTGATTGGCACTGGATGTTGCCGCTGTTGTTGGTTGGTGATTTTCATAACCTCCGTCTTGTCTATGTTCACCTGGAGTCCTGTCTTCTTTGGCTGCTTCTTCGACCAGTTTGTCGGTTTTCGCTTGTAAGTCTTCGATTCTGTGTGACATCAAACATAAATCATCCGCAAAATCCAGGTCTTCTAGGTTCTTCACGTCGGTCCAGGATATCCCTGTCTTCTCGTTTCCCACTGTCTGACGCATAATCCAGTCCACGACAATTAGGAATATCATTGGTGATAATAAGCACCCTTGTCTGACTCCTGTGTTTACCCCAAACGCTTCGCTGAGTTTTCCGTTGTGGATCACTTGACATGTGCCGTTGTCGTACAGTTGTTGAATAAGGTTGATGAATATTTGGGGTACGCCGTAGTACTCGAGTAGTTTCCAAATTACTTCGCGGTCAACGCTATCGAAGGCCTTCTCAAAGTCTATGAAGTTGAGGTAGAGATTTGATTGCCATTCCATGCTTTGTTCGATGATAATGCGTAGAGTTGCAATTTGGTCAGAACATGATTTGCCTTTCCTGAATCCAGCTTGTTCTGGTCGGAGTTCTGTATCCAGTGCGTCCTTGATTCTCTCCAGGATGATGCGACTCAGGATTTTACTTGGCGTCGACAGGAGCATGATTCCTCGCCAGTTCTTGCAGAGTCCCAGGTCGCCCTTCTTTGGTAGTTTCACCAGGTAACCTTTTCTGCAGTCAGTAGGCACCTTTCCCTCCTTCCAGACCTTTTGCAATAATGTAGTAAGCATGTCTGCCGTCGTTTCTGGGTCAGCTTTCAGTGCTTCCGGGGGTATTCCATCTGGTCCAGCTGCTTTTCCAGCTTTCAGAAGCTTGATTGCATTCATGACTTCAGTTTTCGTTGGAGGATTGGTGTCCACTTGCAGTTGTGTACGTGCTGTTGTTGGTATTACTAGACGGGTTGTAGGTGGTGGTCGATTCAAGAGTCCTTTGAAGTGGTCCGCCCATTGTTTAATCTGTCTTTCTTCTTTGGTAATTGGGTTCCCTTGGCTGTCTTTTATAGGTTTCACTTGTGTTGATCTCTTCCCGGATAGAGACTTGGTTATCTGATATAGTGTCCTCAGGTCCCTTTCGCCTGCTGCCTTCTCAGCTTCAGTAGCCAGGTTGTCGTAGAATTGTCTTTTATCCTTCCTGGCACTCTTCTTCACTTCTTTGTCCAGTGCTGTGTAAGTTGAGTTCAGCGTCTCTTTCTCTTGTCCATCTTTGCATTGAATCATTTTCTCTTTCACTTTTCTCCTCTCCTCTATTAGTTTCCAAGTGTCTGTTGAGAGCCATTCCTTGTCTAGTTTCTTCTTTCTTCCTAAAACCGTTGAGCACGTTTCGTTGAAAATTACCTTCAGAGAGTTCCAATGGTCTTCCACGGATGATTCCTTAGTGATGTCACGTAGTGTTTCCTGCTTTGCTCTGACAGTTGCAGTGAAAGTGTCCTTTGTGGTTGTGTCTTTCAGTTTTTCCGTGTTGAACTTGCATTGTGGCCTATCCCCAGGTATCCTCGAGGCTTTCAGCTTCACCTTGAATGTCCTTTGTACTAGATAGTGGTCTGAACCCACATCTGCTCCTCTCCTCGATCTTGTGTCCAGTAGGCTCCGTCTCTACTTCCTTGAGATTGAAATGAAGTCTATCTGGTTTTTGGTGTGTCCATCTGGTGAAATCCATGTTGCCTTGTGTATATCCCTGTGTTTGAACACACTGCCACCAATCACCAAATCATTGAAGGCGCAGAAGTCTGAGAAGAGTTCGCCATTTTCGTTCATTTCACCGAGGGCCTCACGACCCATGGTGAGTTCTCTTCCTGTATTGTCTCCTCCCAGTTTCGCATTCATGTCGCCCATCAGGATTTTGATATCGCTCTTTGGGACGTTGTCCATTACTGTTTGTAGTTGACTGTAGAAATCCTCCTTCTTCTCATGTTCTGAGGTGTTTGTAGGCGCGTAGCACTGAATGATTGTGACATTCTTTCCTTTTGAGTTGAACCTGGCTGTCATTATCCTGGAGGAGATTGGTTCCCACTGCATGAGAGCTTTAGCCGCTGTTGGTGGCATCATGATGGCTACTCCCTCGGTGTGCTCGTGATTGTCCTCTGGGTGACCGGAGTAGATTATTGTCTCTCCAGTTGATAGTTGGCTCCTTCCACATCCGTTCCATCTGCTCTCACAGATTCCCAACACTTCTATTTTATATCTCCTCATTTCTGCGGCTACCTGAGCAGCCTTCCCAGCTTCGTACATTGTACGAACATTCCACGTCCCCATCCTTATTTTCGCTTTCATCGAAAGAAGGCACATCGGCTGACTGGCTTCCCGAAGGCTTTCACCAGCCCGCGTCATTTCAATTCCCCGATTCCAGCGAAAAATAAGGTCACTATTTGTAATTTTAGAATTTTGAATATATTTGTGCGTTGAAGTTTTAGTAGCAATTTGGTTAAGTTTTGGGGGTGGAGTTGCTAGCACCACGCCCCAACCCTCCCTCTTTATCCGGGCTTGGGACCGGCTAGAATACTAGTGACCTAGTAATCTAGGCGAGGATCTTTGATGATTGGCTTTCCATTATCATCCTTCACTGGCGTAATTCTAGCTTACAGTAATTCGTGATTTTAGCGCGACCACAAACCAATATCATTGGCGGGAACTCAATCCTCACTCTCGACTGGATGGACATCATCATGCTATCTGCCTGTCACATTGTAATTCCGACAACATGATTTTCGTTACTGACAAACTGGAATGGATGAATAACTTTCGAGTCTTCACACAATTAGCTGCTGATTCTATCTCATCATCAATTTCCTCAGTTCTCACGCAAGTAGTCGTTTTGATTTTATGCTCGAAAGCTTCGTGTAGTGTAGTATGTTGACGCTGAGACACCAGTTGAGTAGTCCGACTGTAGCCAGATCTTCTATTGAGACATTTTAGGAGCCCACCAGTAAGCTCCTGTTTGCAGATTTCCAATATGACAGACATATCGGATTAATGATATTCAGGTTTCTTGAATAAAATGCTTCATGTTTAAGGGTTGGAAAGGCTTTCACGAGGATGTAGGAGAGGGTTATGTTTCCCACTGGTTTGTTGTAATGCACACCGCGAATAACTACGTTTCAACTTTCTAGGTGCACTATTCAGTCTGGGTTATTCAAGATTTCGGATGGACGATTTCAGCATGAGCAAACATCAGTGAGAGGACCACTGCAGAACCTGGGAGTAGTGGGCATCTGTTTCCTCCTAGTGTGGGGCTATTCATCAGTACGCATCCACTGAGGTTCATACTCAGGACCTTCTGGTTACAAGGCGAGCTAGCTCGTAGACCAGTGAGCCACTAGGACCCGATCAAATGGCCCATGAATTCAAGATTTCAGTGAAATGTGTATATTCGAACAAGGACACACTGACTAATATTAAGATTCCTGACAAGTTATTCATTTTTCAGGACGCGTCACAACAAATACGAAACCAGTGAATATCTGTTTATTTGGATAAATTAAAGTTTCTACACTTCCCGAAGTGGAAGATGTCACCTTCATAATGTTAATCTATAAAACTCACAACTTGTACCATACAACCTAAGCGTGAACGTCTCACTTGGAAAATATCTTCCATATGGAATCGGAGGTATGTTAAGACGTTGGCAATGAAATTAAACCAAAAATGGAAACTTAACGTCGACTTCTTTCTCGATATCACACCGACAGCTGAATGCATGTCATTATATAATTCTTTCTAATGCTAACAACTTTGGTACCACCTACCAGAATCAGGAAAGCATTATTCGTGCACCCATAAGAAAACTCCATTTCCGATCCCAGACCTATTGAATGAGTTCAAAATTATCTTTTACACAATGCTCAACCAGTTTATTGTGCTACTGTGTTAGAACGTTTAACAACTACTTGACAACTCAGAAGACTGAAAGCGTTGCTATGTTCCGTGGTCAGAATTCCACTTGAATTCGCTTTATTGCTGATATATTTGTAGTCAGTGACCGTAGAGTTCAAAGATTAAGCTGGTTATCTTCTAAGTATAACAATGTTAGAATATTCAGCTGTTCAAGTGATTGTGATCAGCCAGTCAATATATGACTGACTGGACATCAGAACTATCCAGGAATCATTAACTATTTATCTGTACCAGTCATTTCTCTTGTTTTATAGGTATGAGCTACAAACTTCATTTATTTGGTAATTGCTCAGAAGGATCCCTGATTTGAATAATGTTTCACTTCAGTTCAGTTGCGTTCTGTGAGCGGGATATTGAAGTGATGGAGCTCCCGTTGTCATTCTAGACATCTTCAGTGCACACTTCAATATGAATTCTCCATCAGCTTACTGTTATTATCTATTATTATTACTTCCTTGTGTTCCGAGTGGAAAATAGGTCTTCATTAGCATATGTTCACTTTCTTCTGTTTTCTGCCATCCTCTTCAGCTGGGTCCACGATTGTCCATAATCTCTCATCTCCTCCTATCACGATCCCCTCCATTCCTCCCTAGCACTGACCATACACTAGTCGCTTCTCGTTGTGACTCCACTAGAACAATGGCCTGCATTGTGCGCGATGTCATTCGACGGCCTTCTCAAGGAATGCCCCATCCATCTCCATTTTCCTCTAAATAATTTTTGAGAAACCGGCTCTTGGTTGGTTTGTTGCCAGAAATTCTCATTGCTGATTCTTTCTAGCCATTTGATCTTCAACATGGAGGCAGTGAATAGGGCAGCTGTTGCTAAAAGTCTGCACTGATGTGTTGAAAATCCTTTTCGTCACGTGCAGTGTAAGTTTCTGACACATATAGAACAACTAAATAATTTCACATTTGTGTTGAAAATCTGAATGTTGTTGTTTATGTTGGCTGAGTGCAGACGATTTCCAAACTGGTTTCAGGTTGATGAAGGTGTATCTTGCCTTTCCGATTCTGACTTTGACGTCTTCATCCCTGCCGACTGCCTTCAGTTGAAATGATGATGTCCAGCTAGGCAAGTGAAGGAAGTAACCTCTTTCAAATTTCCCTCTTTGATGGTGATCACTACTGGTTTCTGTTGTTGATGGTGGGTGGTCAGGCGCATCACTTCCGTCTTCTCTATGTTCGCCTGCATTGCTGTCTTCGCTGCACTGCTTCTTCAATCAGTTTGTTGCTTTTCGCCTGTATGTCTTCTAGTTTTTGTGACATTAGACATAAATCATCATCTTACTCCTGTATTCACTTTGAGTGCTACGGTGAATCTTCCATTGTGGATCATCTGACACGTGGCATTGTCATCGGTTCAATGTACTCCCACCTTTTCACTCCCTACAGTACGCTACATGATTCAGTCACCCATAATTAAGCGGCTTTGTCTTATTTCTGTCTTCATTTTCCACGCTCCTTTGAGATTCTTTCTTTGGTTACCATGATTATCCAAAAACGAAGTCATCATTTGAAAACAAAAAACTATCCGATTCCTCTGCTATTCAAGTCTTTGACTCACCCAACTACATTCTACACTAGATGTATATTGTTAGACTAGTCCACTTCTTCCTCCAGCTTAAGTACATTCTACTGCTCCCGATCACCTTACTGAGACAGTAAGGCTGTATCCCACAATAGTATTACTCGAAAGGATTGAAAATGGTGCACATAGTACGCTTCTCCTACGATGAAAACGGTTGTGCTGGGGACGAAGACAAGAGGGCGAGCGAAGGTGGTTTATGGAAGCGTGTAAAGTGCTGGTGAGTAGAAGACATGGCAGTTGTTGATAAAGCAGCTGTTGGCAGCGTTCGGCATTTCGATGGACAAATATCAGTCAGTCCTAAGGTACCATAACACAAAAGCAGGATCAAACAGAAACCTTCTGATATTGATGAGGAGGCTGACGTTGTCATTCATTTCCCACACCTGATGAAGAACCTGAGGTGCAGTTGTTGGTATTCCAGTTTATTGAGAGTTCCAGACCACATGTCATAGCAAATACAACTGGTTAACGCCGTACAATCAATGTACACTTGTGAGACACCGAAGTTAGCCAGACAGCCATTATGCATAACCGTAGCCACAACAGGAGCGCCAAAAGTGAATCCATGTAAACAACAAATCGACGGTTCGCAGCGGGAATCACAAGGACTACGATTGGGCATGACTGCTGTGCGTGAATTACAGCGAACAATCTTTGAAGCTGATTTTCCACGAGAAGTGAGTGTTGTGACTGAAACGGGTAAAAAGACTGTGACTACAAGTACGGATTGATCAGCGTGTATGATAATGGCCAGGAAGCAGAGGTAGGCGCGCCGAAAGCACCTAATATAGCATTGTTATTCAAGGAATACTACTGTCTGCTCACTGAAGATAGGGACTCTTATGGTTACTGTAATAAGGTGAGGCGTGAAATCCAAGGGAGGGGTCAGACATTGACATAATGTACAGCTTTAAGAGTTCCGTGTCATTTAGAAGGTGAGGTTGAGATGAAAGTTCAACAGATGTTAAAGGATGATGCTACTGGAAAGGATCACAGCCCATGTAACTCTCCAGCACACTTAATGCAAAAAGTCTAGAATAGTCAGTTGTGACTGGTATGCAGGTGTAATTATTCTCCTAAGGTAAATGAAAGATTTGACTGCCTCAGATTTTACTCATTGTTTCAACTGGTGAGTGTTGTTATAAGCTGAACATGTTGATCACCTGTCTGCACCACCTCCTCTAAAACTTGCTGTTATACACTTGTTTATCTTCAAGCTTGGAAGCGTCAAGCATTAATCATGAGTAAAATACAGACCTTCAGGAATTCTTCGACTGTTCGATCGGTAACCGTCTCATCCTCCGCACACCATCGTCTACTGCATGATTTAGTTCATCACATTCAGGAAGATCATGCGTGGTAGCAAACAGTCTTATCTTACTCCTATCTTTATTTTAAGCGCTCTAGGTAGAAAGGGACATTAAAACCCATCCTGAGAAGGGGGCTGGTGTAGTTCTTTTGAGCCGAAAAGACTACGTGATGAAAATGAGGAATATACTGTCAAACAAAAGTAAATTTTCTCAACCTTTCAGTGAAAGAAACAAAACTGAACTGATTGAGAAACGGCTTGCAAATGTCTTGAAAGAAATGAAAAGCAACCAGTCAGTTGGCTGAGACATTTCTGATCATATCCCACCAACAGTTTTAATAACACTAAGATTTTGTGGTTTACCAAAGATTCACAAATTTGGCCACCCACTCCGTCCAATTTCAGATGTGTTTTGTTGGTTGATATTCCAGAACCTGTAAGGAAACATCCATGCACGCACTCGCTTCATAGCACCTTCCAATTCATCGATTCAATACAAAATATGAGTGTTACTAACAGAAGTATGTTATCTTTTGACACTGAATCACTTTTTGAAAAAGTCCCATTTACAGCAAGTGTTTGTTTTATATGTAAATATGTAGGTGAGAAACAGTTCAAAATTGAAATACCCACAACAATTTTGGAAGAATTGACACTGAGGTGGACAGTCAATAAGAAATTCATTTTCAGTTACACCGTCCACAGACAAAAGGATGGTACTGCAATGGGATCTCCTTTGGTTCCATTACTAGCAGACTGTTTCATGGTTATCTTAGATTACGGTCTATTGAAGTCGACCATTCATAGCTTACATATGTATGCAAGATATGTAGATGACATTTTCATCATTTATGACAGTAGTTGTGACTTTAATCATTTGCTATAAGAATTTAACAAATGCCAACCATTTCTTGATGTGTAATTAACAAGAACACTCGACGGAACCTTACGAGGGTCGGTCCACAGGAAACCTACTTGGGACGATCGACTTACAAGTTTCTACAATCAAGCACCTATTGTACGAAAACGAAGTTAAAGTAGATCAAATGTAACTCGGACCAAACGCCCCTGCAGCCGAGAAGCCCTGGAATCAGAACTAGATCCTCTGAAAGAAATTTTCATCCAAAATGGACACCCACTACGGTTCATTGACAAGAATATCAAACTGAAATTCCAGAGGAACGAAACGTTACTTGTTCCAAAATAGAAACTTTGAGTGAACCTGAAATGCAAGGGAGAACTAACCTGCAATATCTTTAAGAGGGGAATTGCACCATCTCTGAAGAGAAAATTCTTCGTAGCCACGGTAAGAATAGTGTTCTCCAGTCTGCATAAGCCTTAACAACAAGATCTCACATTGGATCACTTCTGTGTGCACATTTCAGTTTGCCTGTTGATGTTGAGCCAGGTATATTGGTCGTTCGACTTGTACCATATTTAAAAATAGGGTTCAAGGACAGTACTCTGCGTGACTGCAGAAAGGTAGTAGTTGCTCTGTATGGAGTGTGATGATCGAACACATTTGCAACATTGGTCAATCTACCTCAACAGATACTTCCTTTAAAGCAATCTACAAAGTGAAGAATAACCCGCGCTTTTGTCGCCTTTGTATTGCTAAAGCATTAGCCATTCAGTTAGAGAGACTGGAGCTACACACACATACGACTTCTATCATCATGTTAACAAACATATTGATTTCTACTGACTTGATTTTCTTTCGTTTGTTTATTTTTCTAACTCCTCAGAATAACTCTTGTATTTCTTTAGATGCCTATTATAATTCCATAGTTTCTTCCGTTTCTATGTGCAATCTGATTGTAACTCACCCATTAAATAACTCATCCTATTGCCTAACTAAAATACATTTATTCAACTCCTCTTATGCACTGACCAATATTAACATCTATGATTGTGACAACTTTTTTTTTTTGATTTACAGCTTGATTTCCACACCGTATTTTCAGTACAAGTGTGGAACTTTCAGCATGGATATCGGTTGCCCAAATTCAGGCATACCATAGATATCGGGTGTGCGCCGGCAGGGGTTCGAACCCCGGACCATGTGCATGGTCGGCGAGAGTCCTAACCACTGTGCCACCGACGCACTTTTGTTAACACCCTCTTACATTAAAACTTTGTATACAAATTCGATTCTACAGCTGTACAGGAAAATGGATTTGCCGAAAAGTGCCTTTTCGCTAAACTACCCGTCTTGTTTTCATCATTATTGAATTGTTGATGTTTTCACAAAACTTTATTTAGTCACACCGGTAGGTGTTCTCTAGCACGTTAAGCTGAATTCCTAGGGCAACAATCAATATTACCAGTTCCACAGGGACAGTTTAACTGATAGATAGACTAAGTGATGACTAGCAGCTTTCATTTGAGGAATCACAGCCAGTCGTTCGGAAAATATGAGCTGCTGTTTACTGTCAATGAAAGTTC
Organism: Trichobilharzia szidati; assembly: GCA_944472155.2. NCBI lineage: Eukaryota > Metazoa > Platyhelminthes > Trematoda > Strigeidida > Schistosomatidae > Trichobilharzia > Trichobilharzia szidati. The sequence continues at coordinate 591,258 of OX235276.1, forward strand.
TTTGAGTCGACTTTTTTCAATTCGTTGGTTGTTATTTCACTTGTTACGTCTTTTAAGAGGTTTTTTGTTTGCAGACGCAGAGTACTTCTTCTCAGCCATTTGTTTCCTTGTGAACTTTTCTGGACAACTGTTGTCAATTAAGGTTTCACATACAGTCTTAAGTCCATTTTCAATAACCCCTTCTGTTCATTTTTATCTGATGTCCTTGGCAGCAATATCTGTCTTCATTTGTAGAATATTTTAGTGCTCTAAAAATAATTTGAAATGACCGAATTCTCCGTAGAGAAGAGATCTGACATCGTTGTCCAGTGCTGGTCTGCAGGGATTCGACTGGCCACAGGATTGATCGCGAGCTGACATTAGTTAGAGAACTGCTGAAAACCACCAATCGAGTACTGGAAAGCTGTTCCATCAACCTTGTTTTCGACTCTTGATCAGTACTCACCCACTATCAGGTTTTGAACCCATGACCTTCTAGTCACGAGGAGAGCTCATAGACCATGAAGCCAATGGGACCTGATCCAATGGCCAGCCCATGAATTCCAGCTTCTGCCAATTTGAACCCCGGTGTATGAACATTGCAGACGAAACAGCTGTTCAGTGCTTCCAGGCTTTTCAATAGTTCTCCACCTGATATCGGCTCGTGATCCATCCTGTAGTCAATCAAATCTCCTCAGACCAACACTTGACTACTAATCCAATGTTCAATAGAAACTGGCCTTATATAGGAAGTTACCTGGGATTCTAGTGAGAAGTTGTAACTCGTGAGATGCACTTAGTCTGGCAAGATCACAGTTACTCGCATGTGACATTCTCTGGCGGTCGAGTTAAATATTTATCACGAATTGGCAAAAGTTTGAATTCATGGACCATTGAGTCGGTTTCTAGGGGCATTGATATCAGTATGAGACACCGAAAATATAAGAATATTGTGTTATGTCCTTATTCACAAAATCTCATCATTTCTCACTGTTAACTTCATGAAGTCTTACAGGAAGAATATTACAACCCATCCAAAGAGTAATTAACGTCAGTAGCTTGGCGGCTAGGATGCTTGCCGACCATGCACATGGTCCGGGGTTCGATCCCCAGCCACAGACGCACTCCTTTACCTTGCTAAGCCAGAAATAATGCTGAAGAAGAGTAAAGGTTGAGCATGAGGTTAGCAACCCCATCCTGTAAAATAAACACTGCTACAGAAACTTCAAGCTATTAGCTTGAAGCCATATGTTCCACTGGGGACGTGAAGGAAAAAAAAGAGTAATTGGTTTCTGTGTTTCCAGACCACCCATTCTAGTGTTTAGAATATGACGACATCCTTCCTGCAGCCGTTAGCCACCAGTACACTGATGTTTAGACGCTTTTTGGGATTTATAGGGATTAATTAAAACTCCATTACCCGGAACAGATTTCTTCTCACACACACACACACAAACGTAGTCTGTGAGGGTTTAGGTTATTGTCAAAGTGAAGTAAGGGCAGAAGGATTCGAACCTGAGAAAAATTAGTTCAAAAATCGACTACCTAGATTACTTCCTAGGCTTGTAGCTCTCTCCGTCCCACCCTATTGTATGGTGGTGTGTTAATGCATGCAGTACAATTGCTGAGCTGTTTTCTAAATTACTTATCTTCTCGAGGTCAACTATTCCTACTTTAGCTAAATTCTTATGTTCCGACAGGCAATCTCACTACTTCTGCCTGATCTACTAGTTTGAACTATGTAGTTGACTCAACTCACAGTCATTGCAGGGTATTTTGCAAATTATATTGCTTTGTCTAACTGGGTCAATTGGGTCCTTTAATCCACAAAATGTGTCCTGCCTTAGTGGGTATGTTTAAATTCAACCCTGATTCCTGCTTTATTAAGACTCCTACACTTGGGGTATTGCATGTCCTCTCCTTATACGGTAAAAAACACCGTAGATTCTTTCAACTTTTGCTGATATTCCTAATGAATTTTATACGATAGTTATTTGACACCAACGCTTCCTCTGTCTGTTTCATTTCACCGTTAGGATTTTTAGTTGTACTACTTAGTGTTGTTGCTCGGTTTGTTAGACACTTAAATAAGCCTGCTTTAACAGTTAACGGATGAGATGAATTCAAGTCCAAATATCTGTTAGAATGCGATGGTTTTTATGAACGCTGGGGTGCTGTTAACCTTCTTCTAACATCATAGCTAATTCTTCGTGTTCACTCCCCGATTGAAATGTGAATTATACTCCTCTTACTAGTGAGTTTATATGTGTTCCATTTTAACACTGTGAAGGCATCATCCACATATTTCCATCATATCTTTGGAGGTGGATTAAATGTATTGAGAGGTGTATTTTCCCAGCAATCCATAAATATATCTGCTACGATCGGGGATATTGGTGATCCATCCCATTGCTACACCTCCTCTTTGTCTATATATATATATATTTACCTTATAATTTAAAGGTATTAGATGTGAAATAATTCCCTCAATGGGGAATTTCTCATAAATTTTCTCCATAATTAAATTATATACTACCACAGTGCCACTACTGGAGAAGGTGTGGAAAGAAGGCAAAGTACCCGAGGATTGAAAGAAAGGATACTTATTCAAACTACCAAAGAAAGGAGACCTAAGTCAATGCAAGAACTGGCGTGGAATTATGCTCCTGTCCATCCCAAGCTAAATACTAAGCCGCATCATCCTGGAGAGAATCAAACATGCCCTGGATGAAAAACTTCGACCGGAACAGGCTGGATTCAGGAGAAACAAGTCACGCATTGATCAGATCGCCACACTACTGATCATCATTAAACAAAGCTTGGAATGGCAGTCACCTCTCTATCTCAACTTCATCGACTTTGAAAAGGCCTTCGACAGCGTCGATCGAGAGGTGATTTGGAAACTACTTCGCTACTACGGGTTGCCACCGACAATAATACATCTCATCCAACAGCTATACGACAATGCTGCATGCCAAGTACTCCACGATGGGAAACTTACGGAATCCTTCGAAGTGAGGACAGGAGTAAGACAAGGCTGCCTACTATCACCAATGATTTTCTTGATTGCAGTAGACTGGATAATGCGACAAACAGTGGGCAATGAGGGAACAGGCATAAAATGGACACACACTTACAGAAAATCTTGGAGGATCTGGACTTCGCCGATGATATATGTCTGATTTCCCACAAACTGGAAGATATGCAAGCGAAAAGCAACAAGTTGGCAGAAGAAGCATCAAAGATGGGACTTCAGGTGAACATAGATAAAACAGAGGTGATGAAAATTCCTGGGCAACAACACCAACAGCAACAACAACAACAGACAACAATCAGCATAAATGGGAGGAACCTGAAAGAAACAACCTCCTTTACCTACCTCGGAAGCATCGTTTCAACTACAGGCGGAACTGACGAGGATATCAAAGCAAGGATCGGAAAAGCAAGACAAGCTTTCACTACTCTCAAGTCTGTGTGGAGGCCAACAGCACTCAGCATCAAAAATAAGATCCGGATTTTCAACTCCAATGTGAAGTCAGTGCTACTATACGGATCAGAGACTTGGCGCGTCATAAAGAGCATCTATAACAAGCTACAGACCTTCATTAACAGTTGTCTTCGCTCAATACCACTCAAGATCAGATGGCCGGCCAGAAAAGATCAGCAACAGGGATCTTTGGGAACGAACCAACCAGGAAGCGATTGTGAAACAAATATGCAGAAGGAAATGGAGATGGATTGGCCGTATTCTGAGGAAACCATCAAGTGACATCACTAGACAAGTCCTTGAGTGGAACCCGAAAGGGAAGCGACGAGTTGGTCGTCCAAGGGTGACCTGGAGGAGATCATGCGAAGGAGAGATGAAAACGTGTGGACAGACTTGGAGCCAGGTGAAGACTGTAGCAGAGAACAGAACGCAATGAAGACGCACGGCTGAAGCCCTATGTTCCTGTAGAAATTAAAGGATACAATAATAATAATAATATACAGTGCCCAAGTCCTATTCTTATATCAATATAACTTAAATCTACCTAGCAGCTGGCCGCCGCCCAGCTAATAATAAGCTGGTTTTAGTTGGTAAGCTGACAGACCTCCAGGTGTCAGTATTTTGGAGGCAAACGCTGTTTGGAATCTTGTCGCCAGCCAGATCGTTTCATCAATATTAGTCTCATAACCTAAATCAAAAAAAATTACACAAATGATTCGATTGTCATATTTTAAAATAATATAAAATGTCTTCAGTTTTTCATTTACAAATAATGCGAACATGTTTTCTTATAAAAAAAACAGTGTGGAAAAAAGTAATCTTTGACAATTCATCCTAAGTTTTACAAAATGAAATCTTATGAAACTGACACACACAGTTAGACAAAATTTACACAGACAGACAGACTAATAGTTAGATAGATAGACAGACAAACAGACGGGGATGAATACAAAAACCAAAGATAGGGTAGCTGGATAGACACAAACGGATAGATACACGGACAAATAAACAGACAGACAGACAGACAGACGAGGCAAAATGGAAACAGACACAGACACACACGAACACAGACACTGTGGTGATGCAGACACACAGTTGACGAGAATAAAAAGAAGAGGGGGACAATGACTGGGAGGAAAATTTACAAAAATGCAAATTTTTCATTGAAGATTTAGCCTCAATCCAACAGTATTTAGTGAAACACTGAAAACCAGGATGTATGAGACAGCTGTTTTGTCCTAGTTTCGAACTCATCAGCAGTAAAGGGCTTACCCATGATCACAACAAAAGATTGAAACCAGGGATAAACAGCTATCCAATTCCCCCTGATTTTCAATGTTTCTCTAAATTCGTTTGGCTGCTGACATTGAAATTATTTCCATATACCTATAAAACTCATAATATCAAAAAGAAGTCCACATATATATATTCAGAGGAAATAGAAAGAATAAAAATAAATGCATTACACTGCATAATAACAAATAGAAAATATGAAAGATTAGAAAAGAGTGACATTCATGACTCTGTGATCAATAAAGTACATTAACGACATTTAAATATACAGAATTTTAAGTATTTTCATTTAGTCACTGTGGTTATGATGGAAGGGTGCAAATTGGGATAGGGAGTGACAATAACCCACATACTATTCGGAAATTCTCGTCTCGGTGTGTATCGTGGAATGCTTTATCTGAAGAAACTCTAATGAAGAGAAAAAAGATAGGAGAGTGAGTGATATGATGAAGTTCACAGTTTAGGAAGTTCTGAAGACATTCGACTCACTGAATATACACTATTCTGTGTATATCTTTGTCTGTTCGTCGAAGAAGATGACGATGATATTGATAATGGGATTTGAGAAAGTCGTGGAAACACAGTGAAACTTTTACGTTTATGAAATAAGGATTTGCCTTCTTCATGCTCTGACTTACTATTTGTTGTTGTCGTTGTTATCGCCTTCGGATCATTGCCATCTTTATCCATTCTATTCCTATTCACTGTTGATCCAATACAAATACTCTTAGCTCTTTCACGTGCTCGTCGTTTCCGCATCACTTCGATAGCAACCATTCGACTGATATGTGCAAAATCGTCCAAGTCATCTGATATCTCATTATCATCACTAGTTGTAAATGAGGCAAATATATCCGAGGATTGTTTCTTATCGAAATGTCGGCGTTTCTCTTCACTACTCGGATGACTGATGTGCTGTTGTTGTTGTTGTCGTTTACTGGTAACTTTATCATGAAAGCTTAAACGACGTTTCACCAGCTTCTCATCAGTATCATGTTTCTCAGGTAGTTTTTGTTTATGCACAAATAAATTAATACCTGTACTAATACGTCTTGAAGTGGGCTTTTTGTAAATTGATAATTTTCGGGATTTTTTCTCTTTAAAGGAAGCATGTGCGTCTGGTTTATCGATCGTAAGTGTTTTCAGTCGATTTGTGCAGGGTGAAGTCACTTGATGATGAATTGCCTGTGATTCTTGTTCTCTATTCACCTTATCATCAATAGTCTTGCGAATCTGTTTCTCATTAGGATCATTATCGATGAGTAAATACTCAGTTTGATTTAAATTTTCGTCAATTATTGAGCTTTCTTCATCAACATAGGGGATAGATGCAGCATAGGAATCAGAAAGTTTAATTTGTAAGGGATTGTGATCTGTTGTTATCAAGCTGTCTTGATCATTGATATTAATTTTTAATGAACAGTTCTCGTAGCAGTTATTATTCTCATTATTCTCATTAATATTTTGTGTAATATTTGTGCGTAAAAGACAGATCTTATTCGGTTCATCTTTTGAGTCATTTGTTTGTGTATGAACATTCACTTTAATAATTTCTGGTAGTATATTTTTAGTGCTACTACTACCACTACTAATACTACTATTATTATTATTCGCATTATAAGTAGTTTGCTGAGTAGTATGAGGTGAAATTTCAAATGTTGGCAAATTAATCGATATTGATTCATTGGACTGCTCATTAACTTTATCCAATTCTGAATGACTTATGCCTTTCATTGGCGCAGACGACATTGGAATTGGGATAGTGATGTTGAGGAGACTTTCACATTCACTAGACATTTCATGATTGTAATTATTATTATTATTATTATGATTATTGTTATGATAGGAATCAGTATCTGGTAAAGGCTTCAGGAGATTCGATGTTAACTGTCTTGAATTCATTGGATATTGGTCGGTGTTATTATTTGCAGTGGTGACAAGATTTGCACTGATGACATCATGAGATATAGATGGTACTTGTAATTCATAGTGGGAGTGTTGTTGTTGTTGCTGTTGTTGCTGGTGGTGGTGTTGATGTTGATGTGAGGATTGTGCATCCACATCCTCACCATCATTCCTTGAAGCATGACTAGCAGTGTTCAAGAAACTACTCCTCGGTGTTGGTAGTACACCAGACGAGGGGAACAGGCTAGTCTGTTTTGTCGAAGGATCTAAATAACTCATTGTACCGAATGAAATACCACTAAGACGTGATGATGTTCTTCGACGAAATTTTAGGTATGCTGATGATGATGAAGATGATGGTGCTTTTGTTGTTGGAACAGTTTCTTTATTCAACTTAGCATATTTACCTGTTGATGAATTTGTATCAGTAGGCTTTTCATGATGTTGTGCTGTCCCACCAGTGAGTAGATTACCACCGGCTAATGGACCATTGGAACTTTTTGATCCACACGGACGACTACTATTCGAATTTGATCCTCTAGAGCTATTTCTTGTCTGTTTAATTAGATCAGCTATAACTGCATCATTGAGAACACGACGTTCAGTGTATTCATTAATAGTTCTAGTTAACGGTTCAACTAAATAACTCTCATTATCATGATATCGAGTGATGTGGCGATAGTGATCACGTCGTTTCAACCATTTCAACGACAGTTGACATGTACATATCGCTCCACAACAATAACATATATAAACATTTAGTTTAGGTTCATTTCCATTCATTTCATTCTCACCATCATCGCCTGCTTTATGATTCACATTATTCCCAAAGTTTAGGTCGATATTCTCACCGTCATCATCGCCACCTCCATCGCCACCCCCACCTTCACCATTACCACCGGCACCGACACCACCAACAGCACCACCACCGCCACCCCCTGCGTCACCGTCACCGTCAACATCACTGTGATATTGATTGATCTGTCTTTTAATACTTTCCATTGTAAACTTCTTTGTAAAACATAGACTATACTTATCTTTTAAATGTTTTATGTTACGTAACATGTTATGCTTAGTTAGTTTATATTGTTTCAACTTCTGTAGTGTCTTTTTTGTCATTGTATAGATGAACTTTTTAAACCAACCATATAACCATGGATTAATACATGCTGATGTCATAGCTAACAGTTTTAAACTCAAGTCTAACAATTTGATATTACCGCCCATTGGATGTAAAGTATAGTAATTTCGATAATTTTTATATATCTGATGCGGATGACTAGTACTTATCAGGGTAGAAGTGTTATTAACAGTAGTAGTAGTAGCAGTAGGAGGAGCAGGATTCGTCATATTCGTATTCATATGGCCAATTGTTGTATGACTTTGATTTGCTTTGTTCAATGTTAAATACAATTTGTTTAAATGCATCATTTTCTCAGCAACGCTATCATGTGTTGCAATATAATTCAAATTTGAATCTGATTCATAATTATTTAAATTTAGCGCATTTTTTTGTATTTCATAAGCATGTATTTCTAACCATAGAGAGAAACATGTCCATGGTGTCCAACAGACAGCAAAACATATGACAATACGTATTAAAATTTTATTTGTTCTACGCTTACGTTCTACTGAACCTTTACGAAATCTTCTTTCATGTAAACGATAATAAATATGCCCGTATAAACAGGCGGTCAGTGTTAATGGAATTAAAAAGTGTATAAAAAAGACAAGAATTGAATATAACAATCTGGATTCTGGATTTGGCCAATTTTCAACACAATAAGCATGTCGATTATTATGATTAGTAGTTGTTGTACTATGCGGTATAGATTGATGCATATACAACTGCCTTTCAAAGATAATATCAAATCCAGGTGAATTGATAGCATTACTAACCATATTGAATAATGCTATTGGTATAGCATTAATAATACTAATAATAACTGTGAGACAAATTAAAATTATCGCTAATCTGACAGACATTCTTGGTCTCAACGGATAGATAATTATCTGATATCGATCGCATGCGATGAGTAGAATTGTTAAACACGATATATGCATTGGTAAACCAAAACATGCAAAAATAAATTTACACAATATATCATTTCTTACTAATAGCGTTTCTTTCAATTCATAATAGGCTTGCAATGGCATATTAAAACTACACAACAGGATATCAGAGATAGCCAATACTAGAACAAAGATATTTGTAATACTGTTTAATGCACGTCGACGCATAAACAGCAGTATGTATGCAACAATTAAGTTTGATGTAATTCCCATAAATGCCAGAATCCCATAGATAATAGCTAAGATTAATTTAATCCATAGAATACGATGTGTACCGAATTCTGGACGACCATAATTTACATGCAAAGCTATTGCTTCATGTTCACTGTATTTATTGATTTTGTCACTGTTATTAGTAACATTATTATTGTTATTTAGATTACTTTTATTATTTCTACTTTCATAATAGTAGTTTTTATCATTAGTAACATTCACATTATCATGTTGAACATTGAACAGGTGTTTTAATGTATCATCCTGCGTTAAATTGTGTACAGCGTAGTTTTGAATTAAATGTTCAATAATTGACCAATTATTTGAATTATACTTATTTGTATACTTTGTTACTTTAGTGAAATGATACATTTCTATTGAACAACAGATTAGTATAGTGATAATGATTAAAAAGGAATATTTGTATTCATTTAAATTCATTTCGTTGTGGCGCTATATTTGTGTATTCGTTCAAATTTCTGTAAAGAAAATAAACATATATAGAAAGAGGAGAAAGGTTAGTTAGTTAGCTTAGAAAGGGATAATCGAATAAAATGGTAAGTATAAAATCTAGCAAAAGATAAAGGACAATTCTACAACACACTTGCTGGCAACTGAAGCAGAACAGGCAGGCTGCAGTTAAAAGAGACCTTAGAACATTATATCCGATAAACAGGTCTCTGTCTCGGAAGAAATCAACGCAGGTGAAACCCATAAAAAAGAGTTGAGGGAACCCGATTACCACGGAGGAGAAACAAATAAAACAATGGGACTCTTGAGTCGACCATCACCTGCCACTCACCGAGAAATGCCACCAACAACAACAGCATTCGCAAACTGACTGTCAGTGGACTCCAGTCTTCCAACGAAAGTAGAATTGTTGAATGATGATAATAATAAGAATAAAACTTGTGCACTGTGGTAGAGTATAGTTCCATTATGGGAAAAATTTGTTTTGTTAAAGTCTCACAGTATTATACAGTAGTATTTACTGATGATCAGGTTTCGAGCCCAATTTATTGCCACTCATAATCACATCAAGGTACTTACACAACTTTCTAGCTTCCTTTATATAATTTCATTACTTTCCATCGCTTGATTTGATTGGTCGTAGTATTTTCCATATTTCCAATATGAGTGATGAGTCATTCCTATTGCACTTGTTGGGTGTAGATTCGGTGAACAAGGATTCAGTAATGAAACTCTCTCTCTCTCCAGCTAGCTGTATTACTTTTTAGAATTTTAACTATCTCACCAACCTACTGTGTGGTTGTATGTTAATGCATGCAGTGCACTTGCTGAGCTGTTTTCTAAATTACTTATCTTCTTGGAGTCAACCATTCCAAAAACTCACAAACAGGGTCTTCCACTGCGCCCTATTTTGGACATGTCGGGATCTCCATATCATCCAATAGCGAAATGGCTAGCAGAACTCCTACAACCTGTTAGAGAACGAATTTCAAAACATTCTCTTCGGGATACCTTTGAATTCATCGATTGCATCAAAGATGTTAAAGTGGGAGACAAACGTATGATTTCACTCGACGTCGAGTCTCTCTTTACAAACGTCCCTATCACTGAGACTATTTGTTTGCTATGCAAATACTTGGAAGAAAACAACCTGGATATTGGAATACCTACCACCAAGCTAAAAGAACTCCTACTCAGATGTACCCTAAATGTCCAGTTCACATTCAATGGGAACTTCTATAGACAACAAGATGGCATGGCGATGGGATCACCTTTGGGTCCGGCGCTGGCTGATATTTTCATGGCAAGTTTAGAAAACGGTCCGCTGAAAGCAACCATCGACAAATTCTTCTTATACAAAAGGTTTGTCGATGATACCTTCGTCATCTGCGATCACAATTGTGATCAAAATATTGTTCTTCAAGTTTTCAATAGTTGCCACCCTGCTTAAAATTTACAATCGAAGTAGAAACCAATGAGACAATCTCCTTTCTGGACGTTCGTCTAAGTAAGAAGACCGATGGTACCTTGAACAGATCAGTACACAGAAAACCTACATGGAACGGTCAGTTGACAAACTTCTACATTTGGGTACCAATAAGTCGCAAGCGAAATTTGATAATATCTCTGGCGACTAGAATCCGAAAAATCTGTAGTCCTGAATCAATAGAGGAAGAGATCGCCCTCTTAAGGAAGACACTGCTCGAGAATGGCTACCCACCCCGTTTTATAGACAAGCACATTAAGCCTAAGACGTACAAAGAACAACCCATTACGGTGCAGAAGAAGATGGTCTACATGAATGTACCCTTCAAAGGTGACCTTCTGGCTGACACCTTGAAGAAGAGGATATCTACTGCTCTCAGAAGGACATTCTTCGCTGTCACACTACGACTGACAGTTTCCTCCCGGCCATTGTTCTCCAACTACTCTAAAGATAAACTATCGCATTTGACCACTTCCATGTGTATCTACCAATTCACCTGCTCTTGCGGAGCGAGGTATATAGGTCGTTCGATGCGTGTTTTATCTAAAAGAGTTCAAGAACACTATCCCGCCTGGCTACGGAAAAGTAACAACGGAGCAATAAGGAGCGCCATTATTGAGCATATACTCAACACTGGTCATTCGATTTGCAAGGAGAAGTCGTTCAAAGTCATCTATAAAGTCAAAAGAAGCCTTCCAAAATCGACAAGCTTCCGTATACTTTGTATTGCTGAAGCCTCAGCGATTTGGATGGAAAAGCCTGAGTTATGCACACAGAAGAAACTTCTTCACCCCCTTCTACTACCGTGGGTTTAATTTCAAGTTTATTTGTCATCAACATTTTGTTATCAAATTTTTTGCAACTTTTCGTATAACAATTTTTAGTAACTAACCCATTCAATCTTTTCACCTATTATCTAGTTTATTTTCATAATTGTCTCCAAACTCCTTCACTAGCATCTAATCTTTCTAAACATGTCTATATTACGTAACCCTACTCACATCTTACCAATCTTCACCCCACTTAGTTACAACTTTGATTATTAATCACACATTTTAACTTCTTCATTATTTTGATGATATAATCAACAACCCACACTAACTGTTATTTTGATTTTGACAAACCTAATGTACACACACACACAAAATAATTGTATATATATTTGCGACTGTACAGCTAAGTGAATGAATTCGCCGAAAAGAGACTCTTCGCTGAACTAATTTGTTCTTATTTCAATGTCTTAATGGGTATATTTCGCAAATCAACCATTCTTACCTACCATTCAAGCCTTTCATACCTACAAACTCACTCAGGTAGGACAAGCTGTGCAGGCTAATGGACCCTGTTGACACAATTAGACAAAATAATATAATTTATTAAAATACCTTGCAATGACTGCGAGTTGAGTCAACTACATAGATCAAACTAGTAGGTCGGGTGTAGTCAGACTGTCAGAACATAAGAATTTAGCGAAGACAAGAATGTTTGACCCCAAGAAGATAAGTAATTTAGAAAACAGCTCAGCAAGTGCACTGCATGCATTAACACGCGCCGAAAGAGAGGGTCAAAATTCTAAGAAGTAATCTAGCTAGATGGAGAGCGAAAGAGATTGATTACTGAATCCTAGTTCAAGTGTTGGTTTGTAGGGATTTGATTGGTTACAGGATTTTCATTATGAGCTGACATTAGTTAGAGAACCATTGGAAAACCTGGGAGTACTGGACAGCTGTTTCGTCCTAGTTTGGGACTCTTCATCAGTACGCAACCACCGGGATTCGAACCCAGGACCTTCTGCTTACAAGGCGAGCTCGTGTACCATTAAGCCACTGGGACCCGACCCAATGGTCCATGAATTCTAACTTCTGCCAATTCACGACATAGCGCGACCCCTAGCCAATGTCTTCGGCGAGTATTTGTCCTCACGCCCGACCTGCTGCACCCTACTGGTCACGACTTCTCACTAGAACTTTATCAAAATAAATTTCTCCTATAATGGAATGATAATAATAAGGTTCATGCACGTGGCGATAAGAAAAATAACGAAGGTAGTATTATGTGAACATGTAGACAATTCAATAAATAAGTAAATTAGGTTAAATCTTAAAAGTTAAGTAGTATTAAAGGTGAACTGGACAGATAATTAGAGTTTAATTAAATATCATAAAAGCACAGAGAAGATGGAAAATAAGGAAGGGTGGAAGGGTTTTAATTAAGTTTTAACTAGGGCACTGGAGAGGAATGGTTAGAAAAAACTTCTTTTGTATGCAACGACACCAGGATTTTTCTCTCAAATTAATTAAGCCCACCATAGCTTCGACTATATGTGAAAGGCGGATTCGAATTCTTTTCGAAAGGTTTGATGGAATGTGTGATAGATAATTTTAAAGTCACTTCTTCTGTCCACTTGGTGTGACAGCTGTCATCAATCAAATGAGACAAATAGAACCTCTTGCACATTTTACTTGGCCTTGCTTAACATTAACGGTATTATCATTACTTTTGCTGTCATTATAACTATCTATGTTACTGACGATCAAAACATTTTACACTGATTATTGTTTGTATGCTTCGGTGACTCACTTGTTGAGCGCTAATCAAACTACGCCGGCGCTCAGTCATCGGCCGATTCACTCCTTAGCCGGTGAAGAGGAAGGTTAAGCGTGTTACTGGCAACCCTACCACGTGAAAATAAACACCACTACTACTGAAACTTCAAATCTCAAGGCTGAAGACTCATGTTCTAATATGAACGTAAAAAAATAAAATAAATAATAATGGTCTCATGCTGAATCCCTCAAAATGCCAGACTATTGACTTCTCCCTTAGGCATAAACGAGATCTACAAACATTAGTAAGTTCTCATGAAGCCTGTTGCATTGAGGAGACTAAAATTGAAACTAAGTCTAATGCTAAATACCTCGGTCTGGTTCTATCTTCCGACCTTACTTGGACATCTCATAACCTAGTGATTTCTAAGAAAGTGTTCTGTCTTACCTACTACATTAAGAAACTTAGACAATCTGGAATCACCCAACCTCTACTTTCATAATTTTTCAACTCTTGTATCTTACCTATTCTACTTTACTGCTCCCCGTTAGTCTTTCCTGGTCTACTGAAAAAGGACTATACCATCCTGAGAAGGATGTTGAAGGTAGTCAGTAGGACTAGTGGTGTAAAACTCAGTCAGCTCGTCACTATATTAGTTGATAGGCATCTGAATACATGCGAAAAATGGTCAAAAACCATACTCTCCGACCCCCAACAGCCCCTCTATTCCCAACTCTCTCCTTGTATCTCATCAAGTAAAACCAGAAATCAGTATAAAATAATCTATGCTCGTACAACCAAGTACAGGAACTCAACGATACCATACTTGGCCCGTGTTCTAAGCGACAGAGACAACGTTAAGAGTGAAACTTATGATTTGCTCTGTTATTAACGACATAATTTTAGG